>JAVJIF010001108.1:535000-578738 GCA_038442645.1 Agave tequilana | reverse complement strand
TTTGTGTTTTGATGATGACAAACCAATTAGAGCTATTTGGTACTAATAAGTTTTCAAGATAAGTTTCAGGTTTGTACCATGTTTAGAGACCATTCGCTTAGCTATTGCAAGAACTTCTAAGTTCCACAAAGCAAGGAAGGCAAATTGCACATCAAGGAAGGATCATAGAAGAGAAGGCTCTAGCAAGACATTGGATGGCTCAAAGACTTGAAGATAGCACAAGAAGTCTTCATGTAATTTGCTTTTCAGTTTATAGTATGTTAAAGAATAGTGGATAGGTTTGAAGCTCTATCACACATGTTTTGCGCACATGCTCATTCCAAAATAATTTCTCATAAATTATACAAAAATATTTTGCATACAAGTTTTTGCCTACAAATACATCTTTATGTTTAATTCTATTCCCTGTTCAAAAGCATTTTTGTTAAAATCAAAATCCTCTTTATTTTCTTTTCCAAAATGATTTTGACCTGATCCGGTCGACCGGGGCAGTCGACCGAGTCTGTGTCAGTCTGGTCCGGTCGACGGACCAGTCGACCGCAGTTCTGGCAGATGCACGTATCAGTGTGCATGTCTGCCAGTCGACCGGGGCGGTCGACCGAGATATTATTTTTTGCTCACAGGTTTTCTCAGTCGACCGGGTCGGTCAACCGCTAGCCTATAACGGTCGAATTTTTGAACTACCGGTCGACCGCCTAGTCGACCGATGTGTCCGTTGAACAGTAAGGCAGATTTTAAGTGAGCTGTTTATTTTTGTCTGTTGTGTTTAAAAATTCGTTTAAGGATATATTTTGATCTAATTACCTCCTAAACTTCAGTAATTATGTTTTATCCCTAAACCCTAGCCTCTCCTATAATAGGGGTGTTTGGGGAGAGATTTGTTACAACATTTTATTGCTACAAAATTCAAAAGTTTAAGGCTTTCAAAAGTTCTTGGTTTTTGTGCTAAATTCTCTCAATTTTCTGAAGGGTTTTCAAAAGTTTTTCTCTGATTTCAATTCTTTTCCTTACACACAAAAGAGCTTCAATTCTACTCATTATTCTCTAAGGACCTTTGTAAGGGAAGAGATTTTTGAAAGAGAGTTTGTGGTCTTGTGACTACTCAGAGATTCTTGTGATTGTAATTGTGGAGTTGGGTACTCCGGTTGTAATTGTTCTTTGGATAGTGGAAGTAGCTAGAATCCTTCTGGGGAAGGCGGGGAGTAGAGCTGGGTGCTCGAACCTCGATAACATATCCTTGTGTTTGCGATTGTTTACATTCTTGCAATCCTTACTCTACTTTGCTTGCACTTATTACTGCTCATCATATTCATTGTCATACTTACTTGCTTGCATTCATCTTGTGATTCTTGATTGTGATTGTTGTACCTTTAAATTTTTATTTGCCCTTTGATTAGCATTGTCACCTATTCACCCCCCTCTAGGTGACTTTTCAATTGGTATCAGAGCTTGGACTCTAGGTTTGGCTTAACATCCATAGAGAGATCCTTAAAACTTGCTAATCAACATTTTCATTTCATTCATTCATCACTAGTAAACATGGCCGACAACATTAAATCCCCACCTAAATTTGATGGCCTCAATTTCCCAATTTGGAAGATTAGGATGACTATATTTTTGCAATCTTTGGGTAGCTTAGTAGCCAAGTCCTTGACCAAACCCTATGAAGCACCCGATGGTGATGAGAGCACTTGGACCGACCTTGACTTTAAATATATGAGGCTAACTCCAAGGCCCAAAACTCCCTATTAACCGCCTTGAATGAGGATGACCTTACACGGTAATTCATTGCCAATCCGCCTATGAGATTTGGCAACACTTATTGGTCACACACGAGGGGACTTCACAAGTCAAGAGAGCTAAGATAGATCTCTTGAGGTCCCAATATGAGTCTTTTAAAATGCTTGATGATGAGTCTATTGATAGTATGGCTACAAGGTTTACTAAAATCACTAATGGTCTTTCTTCCTTAGGTGATGACATTTCCAACGATCAAAAGGTGCGGAAAGTAATTCGGGCTCTTCCTTCATCATGGGAGATCAAGGCCACCACCTTGAAGGAGTTGAACGACAAGGACGAGATGGACCTCATTAGTCTCATTGGGAACCTAAAGACCCATGAGATGGAGAAGAAGGCAAGAGAAGAGGCCACTACTTCAAAGAAGAAATCCATAGCCTTCAAGACTTCATCCACCAATGATGACGATGAAGGTGACGAAGAAGAAGATGAGGAGCTTACTCTACTTGTTCGCAACGTCAAGAGGATGTACGGAAAGAACAAGCTCAACTTCCGGAGAAAATTTGAAGGCAAAGAGGAGCGGAGGATCATATGCTACAATTGCCGCAAACTCGGACATATCATGGCGGATTGTCCGGAGTTCAAAAAAAAATGACTTCCTCCTTCAAGCCAAAGAAGCCGGAGGAAAAGAAAGCTTACAAAGCTACGTGGGATTCGGAAAGCGAGTCCGAAGAGGAGGTGGATCAAGCTAATATGTGTTTCATGGCAAACACACCCAAGGTAACCACTCAATCCCTTGATGATGAAGATGATGAACTAAGTAAGGAAGTTCTAGTTCATGCCTTTGTAGAACTTTCTGAAACTTATGATAATAGAAACTTGAATGCTTAAAATTACAAAAAGAAGTTGCTTTTCTTAAGAATCAACTTGCCATTGTCTCTAAAGAAAAAGATGATGTTTCTTCTAATTTCATTTCCATGCAAAAAGAATTTTGTGCCTACAAGAGTACTTGTAAGGCAAAATCTCCTATTATTGATGAAAAAGAAATTTCTTCTTTTAAATCAAAATGAATGATTTAGAAAAAGTTTTAAATGATTGTGCTTTCAATACTAAGAAACTTGAGAACATGTTTTCTAAAAAGCACACTTCACATGCTAACACTTCACAAGCTAAGAATTCTCATGCTCACACCACTCATGCTAAAGTTTCTCATGCTCACAAATCACACACTCACTATGCTTTTAAATATGGTAGAGTGTATAGATGCACATATGTGGTAAAAATGGACATTTAGCTAAGTTTTGCTATGATCAACTAAATAGAACTAATAATCTTGTTTGGATTCATGACACTAACCCTAGAGGACCCAAGAAAATGTGGGTACCAAAATCAAGTCTTAAATTGTTTGATGTAGGTACACACCAAAGCTCCAAGACGTAGGGAGCGGTGGTACCTTGATAGTGTTGTTCAAGACACATGACATGGGACATCAACAACTTCACAACCCTATCAAGGTACATGGAAGGTGGCACCGTCACCTTCGGGATGACTCCAAAGGAACTATCATCGGTATAGGTAACATTCAAATTGGTGCATCTCCTATTATTGAGAATGTTGTTTTAGTTGATGGTTTGAAACATAATTTACTTAGCATTAGCCAACTTTGTGACCGTGGACTTAAAGTTGTTTTGATGATTCTTCTTGCAAGATTTTTGATGTTAAATCTAATGATTGTATTCTTACCGGTTTTCGTGATAATAATGTTTATATCATTGACATGCTTAATTTAGATTGTTCTACTAAATGCTTGAATGCTTTTGATGAAAATTCTTGGCTTTGGCATAGAAGATTAGGACACGCATCTTTTGATCATATTTCTAGGATTAATTCAAAGGAATTGGTGAAGGGTATACCTTGCTTGAATTTTGAGAAAGATCGCATTTGTGGTGCGTGCCAACTTGGGAAACAAATCAAGTCTTCCTTTAAACCAATCAAGGATATCATGTCAACTAGGCCTTTAGAATTAATTCATATGGATCTTTTTGGACCAACTAAAACTAAGAGTTTAAATGGAAGTAGATTTGCATTTGTTTTGGTTGATGATTTCTCCCGTTTTACTTGGGTTTTCTTTTTGCAAAATAAAGATCAAACTTTTTCTCATTTTAAGATTTTTCGAAAAAGAGTTGAAAAAGAAAAGGGTTTTCCGATTTTGAGAATAAGGAGTGATAGAGGTGGTGAATTTATTAACCAACTCTTCATGACTTATTGTGATGAAAAAGGAATTAAGCATGAATTGTCTTGTCCTAGAACTCCACAACAAAATGGAGTTGTAGAAAGGAAAAAATAGAACACTTCAAGAGATGGCTAGGACAATGATAAGTGAGTATGACCTCCCTCAATATTTATGGGCCGAGGCCGTAAACACCGCATGCTATATATCGAATCGTATTTATTTGTGCAAAAATTCTTCAAAAACATCATTTGAAATGTATCATTCTAGAAAACAAATGTTGCATATTTCAAAGTTTTTGGATGCAAGTGTTTTGTTTTAAATACTAAGGATAATTTGGATAAATTTGATGCTAAGGCTTATGAAGCTATCTTTGTTGGATATTCTTCTACTAGCAAAGCATATAGAGTTTTCAATAGATCTACACTTACCATAGAAGAATCCATGCATGTTAAATTTGAAGAATCTAATGTGGTTGTTGAGAATGTTGTAGAGATTGAACCATTAGGTGAAGACATGGAGAGACTATCCTTGAAAGACTCACCCGCTCAAGAAGAAAAGCTAGATCCTATTGGTGAAGTTCAAGAGGATAAGGAGGAAAGCTCTCAACCGCTTCCTAAAGCTTGGAGATACGCTACAAATCATCCGAAGGAGCTCATCTTGGGTGATGCATCTAGAGGAGTCACTACGCGCTCCAAACTCCATGACCTATGTGGTAACTTTGCTTTCATTTCTCATTTTGAACCCAAGGGCATTCTCGAAGCCGAGACGGACCCATATTGGTTGCTTGCCATGCAAGAGAAACTCAATCAATTTGAGCGCAACCAAGTTTGGCACCTTGTTCCTAAGCCCCACGATAGACCAATAATGGTACTAAGTGGATCTTTAGAAATAAGATGGATGAGTCCGGAAATGTCATTAGGAATAAAGCTAGGTTAGTGGCCCAAGGTTACACTCAAGTTGAAGGAATTGACTTTGAGGAGACCTTTGCACCCGTAGCACGGCTTGAAGCCATACGGATGACACTAGCTTTTGCATGTTTTAAAAATTTTAAACTTTTTCAAATGGATGTAAAAAGTGCATTTTTAAATGGTTTTATTAATGAAGAAGTTTATGTTGCTCAACCTCCCTCGGTTTTGTTGATTATGTTCATCCCGATTTTGTTTTTAAACTTGACAAAGCTTTGTATGGATTGAAACAAGCTCCAAGAGCTTGGTATGAAAGGCTTTCTAGTTTTCTCATTTCAAATGATTTTGTTAAAGGCAAAGTAGACACAACTCTTTTTACTAAGCATGTTGATAATGATATTTTAATTGTGCAAATTTATGTTGATGATATAATTTTTGAATCTACTAATGAGCTTTTGTGCAAGGAGTTTGAAAAGGTAATGCAACTAGAGTTTGAAATGTCTTCCATGGGTGAGCTCAATTTCTTCCTTGGACTCCAAATCAAGCAATTGCAAGACGGAACCTTCATTAACCAAGCCAAATACGCAAAGGAGCTAGTAAAGAAGTTTGGGCTTGAAGGATCAAAGGCTTGCAACACTCCAATGGCAACTACAACCAAGCTTGATAAGGACGAACAAGGTAAAAATGTTGATATTAAATTATATAGAAGCATGATAGGAAGTCTTTTATATTTAACGGCAAGTAGGCCGGATATCATGTTTAGTGTGTGTCTTGTGCTAGATTTCAATCGTGTCCTAAAGAGTCTCATCTTATTGCGGTAAAACGCATTATTCGTTATATAAGGGCACTATTGAATGGGTCTTTGGTATCCGAAAACTATAGATTTTTCAATGACTAGTTATTCGGATGCCGACTATGCGGGTTGTAGAGTAGATAGAAAGAGTACTAGTGGGACATGTCAATTGTCTTGTTTCATGGTCCTCTAGGAAACAAAATTCCGTAGCTCTCTCAACCGCCGAGGCGGAGTATGTTGCCGCGGGGGCTTGTTGTGCACAAGTCCTTTGGATGAAACATACTCTCCTTGATTTTGATTTGCACTTTGATCATATAAAAATATTTTGTGATAATACTAGTACTATACACATGATCAAAAATGCAAATCAACATAGTAAGACCAAGCACATTGAGATTAGATATCACTTTCTTAGAGATCATTTTGAGAAAGGTGATATAGATATTGATTATGTTTCCACGGATTTACAACTAGCCGATATTTTCACTAAACCTCTTGATTTTGCTAGATTTTCGTTTATTTGTGGAGAACTTAATGTTTGTATTATTGAATAGACATGTTTTTCATAACCCTTTTTGATGTATTACAAAAAGGGGGAGAATAAGTTTACATGGACAAAAATAAGTTTTATGAATTTATATGTTTTGGTTTTATGAATTCTTGTGTTTTAGTTGTTTGGTATTTTTGGTATTCTTGTGTTTTAGTTGTTTTGGTATTTTGGTATCAAGAGCAATTTTTGTGTTTTATATATTTGTTTTAATTAGTTTCAATAATTGGTGAATCACTTCAATTATTGGTATCTAGAGCATATTCTTGTGTTTTATGTATAGCATAATTTGAGGGGGAGTTTTCTCCTCCCTATATTTTTGTTAATAGCCTATTTGTTTTGTCATCATCAGAAAGGGGGAGATTGTTGGCCCAAGAGGTTACACTCTCCAATTGTTTTGTGTTTTGATGATGACAAACCAAATTAGAGCTATTTGGTACTAATAAGTTTGTCAAGATAAGTTTCAGGTTTGTACCATGTTTAGAGACCATTCGCTTAGCTATTGCAAGAACTTCTAAGTTTCACAAAGTAAGGAAGGCAAATTGCACATCAAGGAAGGATCATAGAAGAGAAGGCTCTAGCAAGGCATTGGATGGCTCAAAGACTTGAAGATAGCACAAGAAGTCTTCATGTAATTTGCTTTTCAGTTTATAGTATGTTAAAGAATAGTGGATAGGTTTGAAGCTCTATCACACACGTTTTTGCGCACATGCTCATTCCAAAATAATTTCTCATAAATTATACAAAAATATTTTGCATACAAGTTTTTGCCTACAAATACATCTTTATGTTTAATTCTATTCCCTGTTCAAAAGCATTTTGTTAAAATCAAAATCCTCTTTATTTTCTTTTCCAAAATGATTTTTGACCTGATCCGGTCGACCGGGGCAGTCGACCGAGTCTGTGTCAGTCTGGTCCGGTCGACCGGACCAGTCGACCGCAGTTCTGGTAGATGCACGTATCAGTGTGCATGTCTGCCAGTCGACCAGGGCGGTCGACCGAGATATTGTTTTTGCTCACAGGTTTTCTCAGTCGACCGGGTCGGTCGACCGCTAGCCTATAACGGTCGAATTTTTAAACTACCGGTCGACCGGCCCAGTCGACCGATGTGTCCGTTGAACAGTAACGGGCAGATTTTAAGTGAGCTGTTTATTTTTGTCTTTTGTGTTTAAAAATTCGTTTAAGGATATATTTTGATCTAATTACCTCCTAAACTTCAGTAATTATGTTTTATCCCTAAACCCTAGCCCTCTCCTATAAATAGGGGTGTTTGGGGAGAGATTTGTTACAACATTTTATTGCTACAAAATTCAAAAGTTTAAGGCTTTCAAAAGTTCTTGGTTTTTGTGCTAAATTCTCTCAATTTTCTGAAGGGTTTTCAAAAGTTTTCTCTGATTTCAATTTCTTTTCCTTACACACAAAAGAGCTTCAATTCTACTCATTATTCTCTAAGGACCTTTGTAAGGGAAGAGATTTTTGGAAAGAGAGAGTTTGTGGTCTTGTGACTACTCAGAGATTCTTGTGATTGTAATTGTGGAGTTGGGTACTCCGGTTGTAATTGTTCTTTGTGATAGTGGAAGTAGCTAGAATCCTTCTGGGGAAGACGGGGAGTAGAGCTGGGTGCTCGAACCTCGATAACATATCCTTGTGTTTGCGATTGGTTTACATTCTTGCAATCCTTACTCTACTTTGCTTGCACTTATTACTTGCTCATCATATTCATTGTCATACTTACTTGCTTGCATTCATCTTGTGATTCTTGATTGTGATTGTTGTAGCTTTAAATTTTTATTTGCCCTTTGATTAGCATTGTCACCTATTCAACCCTCCTCTAGGTGACTTTTCAATATTTTACCAGTTTTATTACTTGTATTCGTTCATGAGATGTCTATGATTGTTTACTTTAAATTACCTAGTTGATATGAGCTCATTTCAGCGTCATTTCATGTGTTGCTAGTTTGTCTCTGTTGGCTTAGGCCTAGTTTTGATATACCTTTAGACTGTGACTTGACTCGATCTATTGATTGGATAGATTAAGTACATAGTTGAGTATCAGATATATGAGGATCTCATTTGGACATTGAGATATTAGAGTTATATCATATCATGAATAGTTGATTACTGTTTCGGACTGGGACTAATTGTAAGGAACTTGGACTGTATACTAGATTGATCTTATGTTGGATTGGTTCGTGATTGTGGTTTACAATCTATATTTCATCTAAACAATTATTGGACTTAATATTCCTTGGTGATAATTCAGTTAAGAATTTATTCGGGTATTTGAGGACAGAAGATATATTTCATGTAGAGTACTTCTCAGACTTGTTATTCTTTCATTGGTAATAACTTAGGTGATGATTCATTCGGATATTGATGATAGACTTGTTATGATGTTACCTTACTAAGAGATTTGATTACTTGATGTTTGGATCAGTATAAGGACTTAGTTGGAGTATGGATTGATCTGGGATTTATGTTATTTACATTGGCTATTGATCAGTATTTAGATGTGACCGATTTTTGTTAGATTGCGACCAGATGTGTGGATATCTTATCTTTGACTTCGATATGTGATATCATATGGGTTTTGGATTACTAGAAGCAAAGGTTACTGGACTGGTTGGATTATAGAGTATGACGAGTTGTTGGTATTGACTCATGAGTGGACCTATTCTAGATTGCAATTTTTTTGAAGATGTTTACTAGTTAGTTATGATTATAGAGTATGTTGACTTGTTGATATTGAGGGCATACCATGTGCTTCATGTTAGTTATTGACTACATCAATTGATGAAGATTGAGTTATTCTGATAGTGATCTTCTAGTTCAGAGTTATCAGATAGCTGGATTTATATTTGTCAGTATTTTGAGATTATATTAGATCTTAGATTTGATAGTTTTACGAGTTGATATCTGAGTGGCATTATCAGTAGATTTGATATTATTGATGATAAAATAGGTGAGAGTTTAGTTGGATATTCATGATTTAGTCTTGACTACTTCAGTTATTGAAGATAGAGTTATTATGAGAGTGATTTCATTGACATTGATGACTATATTACATGCTCGGAGTTTTTATGGCAACTATTGATCGACTTTACTTATTGGTGACTTTGAGAGTGATGTATGGATGGTCTTGAGAATCTGAGTTTATAGTATACTTTGACTGGATTATTCTATTCATGACAGTAGATCATTACCCGTCTTGAATATCTTGATTTACCTGAGAAACCTGACTGATTATACTTAATATCTACCTGACAACTACCATGTCCATGTTACTAAAATTGCTGGGAAAATATTGTTACACGGTAACAACACTTTCATGTTATACTTGTTATATATTCCGTATTACCGGTATCCTGTTACTTGATATATATATTCCTGTTATACCGGTATTCTGATTACATATGTTGATATTGTTACCGTGACTACCACCGAGTTATCCTAGTGATTCAAGTAACATGCATATTAAATAATCTTGATAAATTAAAACATGATAACAAACAACTTACACTGGGATTGGGGAGATTGATGGAGGAGACAGCGTCCGTATTTGGGTGGACCTAGGATTTAGGTTGCGCAGCCGAAAGAGGGTTCCACTGCAGGGTTCCCGTGGGGTGACTGGCACCCCGTCATGTTTCCTGTTATACATGTTATACATGTACCTGTTCCTGTTTACATGTTCCTGACTACCTTGCGGTAGGTCCTGGTTCAGCGTCAGGAGTCTGGGCCGTGGTCCCGGGTATGCACGGGACCCACCTAAAGCATGGACAATGTCTCCAACCGATCTTTTTCAATAACTGAGGACATCGATTGGCATGTGTGGTAGACGTAGTATGGGATGCGTCTATTACGTGTGACAATTGGTGTTCGCTGACATAATTAATAATAAACTGTTGATGTATTGTGACTAACTGTAATCACCTGGTTGAATATCTATATATTATTATGATAGACCCATGATGGTAACCAGGACCAGACTTATGACTAGACTTGGATACTAACCTAGTGACATGTGACAGGTTACACATCTAAACATCTGTTGTTTGCTACAGTTGCTTTACTTGTCTTGTACATGTACTCTTATTCTTGCTATCTTTATTCGTGTTGCTTTCATGTATATTATTGTTCAGTTATTCATCTTGTTAATTAGTCTCTTATATTTGCAGTTGTTCTTATTATTATTTATGCACATTGTTTCTTCTGCACGAGCTCTTTCCCCTTTACACACACACTCACCATGGTCGCGTTCTGACGACCCTGGATTTGGACGTCCAGATATTGGACGATTGTTCTAATGTGCAGGTGTTCGACAAGACTGTACGTCTTGCGAGGAACCGGACTCTCCCTTCCTTTTGATTCTGGTATTCTTACATTTCTTTATTCCTGCTATTATTATTTGATTCCTGTATATCACCCTTGGCTTCTATTCTGTCCTTATTTCATTTCAGATCATGTGTAGTGTTTATATGTACTATTGCAGTGATCCTTGATTATTATGGTTTAGACTTATAGCTTATTCAGGTTACTTTAGGCTTAGCGCGTATACGTGGGGTATTTTCCTCGCGTATATGCGTCGCCGACTCGCGTCGCGTCTCTGCCCTAGCGTATTTTGGGAAGCGGGGCGTGACAGGGTTTTCTTTGGTATCAGAGCCTAAGTTTTCGACTTGCGATCTTGAATTTTGACTCTTGTTTCGCAAGAGAGACCTAGTTCTTACCGGTAACTTGAATAAGTTATACTTACACTGCAAATACATATACTATTCACATGATAATCTTGAGTCCATTTGGAATTGATCGTTCTTTTTTTTAGAAATCCATTCTCTTGAATCTTTTGAGATCCCTAATTCTAACTCTTTTTCTAGAGTAATCTGGGTTCCATCTTAATTTTCATCCTCTTTCCGATTCTATTCTCCTGATTTTGTCTTCGGAGTTTGATCACTCTATGTTGAAGCCGGTAGGAGAGATCAGAGTGGCGCAGCGGAAGCATAGCGGAACCATGATGTATTCAGAAGCGACGTGGAAGCTTGTTTGTTTTCCCCCTGATTCTGTATTTTTATCATTCCCTACTTTATTGAAATTTCGAGGACGAAATTTTTATTAAGGTGGGTAGAATGTAATATCCCTAATCTAATAATACTGTATTTTTATTTTTCTACAAGTATTTATTTTATTTTACTAGTTATTTTAGTATTATTTGCTAACTTGATTTATTATGAGTATTAGTATTAGTATTATGTATGACTTGTAGACTCTTATTGCTTATATTTAATTATTTTAAATTATTATTAATGGGTAGTATTATTATTTCATTCCAAGCCCAATAAGCCTAGCCCATTCTCTCTTTCATTTAATTTTATTTTCTTTTTATGCTAAGCCCACATGAGCCAAGCCCACTTCTTATTTTCATTCTTTTCTTCTCCTTTCTCTTTTTTGTCTAAGCCCATAAGCCCACTACCTATTTTTCTTATCCTTCATATTATTTATTTCTTAACTAAAGCCCAATAATCTATAACCCATTACCATGAGACCCTTACCCATTAACCCTAAATCCAATCTTAATCCTAATTCAAATCTATAATTTAAATCTAACCAAATCTCTTTGAGATTTTAACAACCTTCAATTCTTATCCAATCTTACTAAATTAAGACATTTAAATCTAATTAGAATTCATATTTCTAAAATATCTTATATCCTACATAAACACCCAAACCCCTTTTTCTCTTCTTCCTCAAGAGAAACCCTAATCCAACTCTGCCCACTTTCATCTTTCTCTTCTCCTCCAAACTCTTTTTCTCTTCTACCTCCAAAAGAAAATCCTGGCCCAACTCTACTCATCTCCTTCCTTCTTTTCTCCTTGTAATACCCCGTACCCGGAATACGTACTTAGTTGCGTATTCAGATTTTCCGATCGTATTTTTTCGATTTGTTTCCTGTATTTGTTTTGCTTTATGAATTCCTTATATGATTGTTTTGTCTTGGATTTGGATTCGTGGACTCGGAGTCAGTCCCAGTCCGAACCAGGAACTCGATTATAGTATATTATTCGATTTGGTCTTTCTGGTGATTAGATTTGACCGATTTTAGTTTTAAATATTATTTTCCATTATTATATATTTTCTATGATTTTCTAGATTTTTCTGGAATTAAAATGAATTTCTTCAAAACCGGTGTCGGCCAGTGTCGCTGACCGCTTCCCGGATTTTTAATTCACAAACCACTTGGAATTTCTCGAAGAGTCTTTAGACGATTCTTCTTAGAGTAATATTTTCTACCTAAATCCTTTTTCTAAAGATTTTACGAATTTATGGATATTCCACCGGAGTCGGTAGATAACCGATTCCAGGATTTTTAATTCACACACAGCTAGGAATTTCATGATGGTCCTTTAGACTTTAATTCTTAGAATCACATTTTCTACCTACACATCTTTTTTGAGGATTTTATGATTTTATGAAAATCCACCGGAGTCGGTATCGGCCAGTATCGCTGGTTGATTCCGGGACGATTGGAATTGAATTTCTGAATTCCGCTTTCACTTTACTTCTTAAAACCATATTTTATCCTTTAATGCATTTTCTGGGATTTTTCGGAATTTATCAAAATCCGGCCGACCGGTGTAGACCGGTATCGGCGGTTGACTTCCGGATTTTTAATTTGAAAACGGGATTTTATTTCTGAAAACCGATTTCATATTATTCCTCAGGATGACGTTTTGTACCTCCGGGTATTTTGGGGATTTTTCGGAGACAGTCGATATTTCGCGACTATATTAAAATATTATTATTTTCCAATTCATTCTTTCTTTCTTTCTTTCTTTCCTTTTCTTTTCCCCACTGACTCCACCCCTCCTCCCTCCACGTGGGGTGACACCACCCCCTCTCCTCCATCATCATCTCTCTCTCTCTTTTTCTTTTTCTTTTCTTTCTTTTTCTTTTTCTTTCTCTTTTTCTTCTTCCCTTTTTCTTCTCCTTCTTCTTCTTCTTCCTCTCCTTCGTGGCCGACGACCCAACTCCGGCACCACCACCGCCGACGCCTCCCGGCCACCACGGCGCCGGCGTGGGATCACCCCCTTCTTCTCTCTCTTCTTTTCTTTCTTTTCTTTTTCTTTTCTTTTCTTTTCTCCTCTTGGATCCGGCCAACACCCTCCATCGCCGGACCCCCTTCTCTCCTCCGGCGCTGCCCCGGCGAGGGCAGACCGCCGCCGGCGCGCGGCCGGCGGCCTGGGCGCGGCCGGGGGCCTCACGCCCCCCGTGCGCTGCTGTGGAGGGGGCAAAGCCCCCTCCTCCTTCTTCTCCCTGGGGTGGCCGGCGCCACCCCAGTCTGGCGCCGCCGGCGCTGTGCCGGCGGCCGTGGGCGGCCAGGGGGCCCGCCTGGGCCCCCTGTGCGAGGGCTGAGGGGGCAAAGCCCCCCTCTTTCTCTGCTGGAGGGGGCGCAGCCCCCTCCCTTCTCTGTTGAGGGGGGGCGCTGCCCCCTCTTTCTCTGCCGACGGTCGGCGCCGCCCGCGCCGCCGTCTGGCCGGCGGCCAGACCGCCGCCGGCGGCCACTGTGCTGAGAGGGGCAGCAGCCCCACTGCCCCCTGTCCTCTCTCTCTCTTTCTCTTTCTCTCTCTATCCTGCTCTCTCTTTCTCTCTCCCCTGTTCTCTCTCTCTTGTTCCCTCTCTCTCTCTCATTCTCTCTCACTGCAACCTCTCTCTCTCTCACTGTTTCTCTCTCCTCTCTCTTTCTCTCTCCTCTCTTTCTCACTCTAGCTCTCTCTCTCTCCCTCTCAACCGCACCCTCTCTCTCTCCTGATTCTCTCTCTCTCTCTCATCATCTACTTTCTCTCTCCTCTTTCTCTCTCTTTCCTTCTCTCTCCTCTTTCTCTCTCTTTCCTTCTCTCTCTCTCTTCCTCTCTCTCCTCTCTCTCCTCTCTCTACAATTCCTCTCCCTCTCTCTCCTCAGTTTCTCTCTCTAACTCCTCCCTAGACCCTCTCTAAAACCTCCACTTTCTCTCTCTAGGTTATCCCTTTCTAAAAATCACTCTTTCTCACTCTAGATTTTCTCTCTCTAGAAATCTCCCTCTAGATTCTCTCTCTAGAAATCCCACTTTCTCCCTCTAGACTTTCTCTCTCTAGAATTTCTCTCCCTAAACCACTCTTTCTCTCTCCTCTTCACTCTACATATTTATATCAGGTTTTGTGGCGCATCCCAAGCTTCCGTGGAGTTCGGATATTTCGGTATATTGGTGACTCAGGCGAGTGTTCTCACTCGCTACCCTCTTACTTCTTATTTCATTGATTATGCGCATGTTCTCGCTTTAGCTTTCATGTATTTTATTTCATGTGCTATGTCTTTTATTGCTTATACCATGCGTGGCCGACCCTTCGTGGTCGTTGGACTTTGGATTACTGTTATGTTTACACTTGCCCTACTACTACTTCAGACTTGTTAGTTGCATGTTTCCTTTTAACACATGTATATCACCTGACATCTAGAGTGTTATCACCTGACCACCTGACATACTACTATTTGGCTAGACCCTCTTGGTATGACCTGACTTACCCAGACTATTATAAATCTCTTGACATAACTTGCCACCTGATTATTATCCATCTCTTGTTATGTTTGGTTGTTTACTAAATATCATCACCCTGTCATGCTATCACTTGACACCCAGCATGATGTACTTGACTTGTGATTATTACCTTTACGGGAACTTGACCTTATTATCTTGTATCATGATCAGTGACCTGTTTTCCTGCTTTACATGCAGTGACCTGACTATATAGTACTTATGTACTCCTTATTCCTGATCATGTCCATTTCCTGTTATTCCCGTAAAGTGATAATTAAACTAATAAATCCTAAAAAGGACCAACTTGTATTGGGTCGGGGGAAACATGCGGATATCGATATGTGTTCGTGTTTACAGTGGCATTAGGTTGTGCACTATATATCCGGTCTGACCTGTGGTACTCCAGGGGACCGAGGGGAGAGCTGGCTCCCTTATTCCTGATTGATAAGGGCATACATAAGTCCCTCCTGTTTAGCCTTGCGGCTGGCTTCCGTTTCCATGCAACGGAACAATCCTGGACCGTGGTCCCGGGCATGCACGGGACCCACTGTAAACATAGTTCGTTGATACCCCCGCTGTTTCCAATAACAACCTCGAGTTGCTTATATATGGATGTATGTGAGTTGGCCGTACACCGAGACACATACCTAGATATATGGGTAAGACGAGTAATAATAAAGTGTCATAATACCGGCTCTTTAAGTTGTAAGTAGAGGTATGTGGAATGGGACGCATACCAAAGCCTGCAACTTAAACGGCTATGAATCTGTGATGTGCCTTACCGTATTTGATTCTCCGGGACTTTATATCGGATTTCCTGTTTTATGAGTATTATGTTATAACTACCTGGTAGCTCGGATTGGTTTTATTCGGATTTCCTGTTTTATGATTATCCTGCCATATCTATTCATACCTGCTCTAACCTATCTGCCTCCTGAGTATTTCCTACTTGATATCACTTGATATATGCATTATTGTGCTCACCCTGCTTCACCACTTGGTTTTGCTTCACCACTCGCCTGGGGAGTATCATTTGACTCCCCTGGATTCTCACGTCCAGGTCCTGGAGCTAGGAGCGTGTGTTCAGAGTAACGCAGCAGTAGCGTGGATCTCCAGCCGACCGTCCTGAGCCACATCCTTCCAGGCCCCCTGTGAGTCTCTCGAGTTTTTCCTTTTTAAACTCGTGAGTGTCCTTTTCTATTCATACTTGTACTTTTCCTTGTATACATGTATGTGGACACCCTTTTATACTGTTCATATATGTATATCTTTTGTATTCTCGCATTTGCGCATACTAGTGATATGATATTCATGTAATATTGTGATCACTTCTGATGATAACTGTGTGATTGTACTATATGTGTTGGAATGTATAATGCACCATTTGCTTCCGTACTCTGATTCTTGTCTGTACTGATGCTTAGCGTATATACGGGAGGGTAGTTCTGACCTACGTATATACGTTGCAGTGACGTCCCCGTATCCGCGGATCGGGGCGTTACAGGTTGGTATCAGAGCTTAGGCTCTAACTTCCTCAGTACGTCCAGACGGCAAATCAATGGTAAAGAGATTTGCAACTGGAATACATGAGTCTTGGTTATACATTCCAACTACAAGTGCAGAGTTATCTATTTCTTGACTATCTTTCCTTTGATTTCAAATCCCTCCTTGACTATCTTTTCCTTGGATTCCTGATCTCTCCTATCCTTTCCCTGTTTTGGTTTTATTTTGGTTTTATGAAGCCTTATACCATCTTAAGATATGACTAGACTAGAGAGGTAGGGGCTGGTTCAGAATGAAGCTTTTATGTGATCTCTTCGGCCAACTTGATGAAGCTTGGTATTCTCCAGATCGATCTTGATCTGGCTATCTTTCAGAGGACAGCAGTCGGATTCTTAATTATCGGTCTTCTTTATTATGCTCAGGATTTTCGGGGTTTTCTTTATTACACAGCCACGACATCATCAGTATTCATTTATTTCACAGCCACGACATCATCAGTATTATTCAGCATTATTCTAAAGATTTATTACACAGCCACGACATCATCAGCCGGAAATGCAGAGTATGATTATTATTCAGTTGACTTGAGAGCCCTACCTATAGTGCTTCATATCTTAATTGGTATAAATTCCAGCCTTTGTCCCCTTTGTATTCAATTTGCCCCTTAACGAAATTGCGAGGACGCAATTTTTTGTAAGGTGTGTGGATTGTAATACCCCGTTCCCGGAATACGTACTTAGTTGCGTATTCAGATTTTCTGATCGTATTTTTTCGATTTGTTTCCTGTATTTGTTTTGCTTTATGAATTCCTTATATGATTGTTTTGTCTTGGATTTGGATTCGTGGACTCGGAGTCAGTCCCAGTCCGAACCAGGAACTCGATTATAGTATATTATTCGATTTGGTCTTTCCGGTGATTAGATTTGACCGATTTTAGTTTTAAATATTATTTTCCATTATTATATATTTTCTATGATTTTCTAGATTTTTCTGGAATTAAAATGAATTTCTTCAAAACCGGTGTCGGCCAGTGTCGCTGACCGCTTCCCGGATTTTTAATTCACAAACCACTTGGAATTTCTCGAAGAGTCTTTAGACGATTCTTCTTAGAGTAATATTTTCTACCTAAATCCTTTTTCTAAAGATTTTACGAATTTATGGATATTCCACCGGAGTCGGTAGATAACCGATTCCAGGATTTTTAATTCACACACAGCTAGGAATTTCATGATGGTCCTTTAGACTTTAATTCTTAGAATCACATTTTCTACCTACAATCTTTTCTGAGGATTTTATGATTTTATGAAAATTCCACCGGAGTCGGTATCGGCCAGTATCGCTGGTTGATTCCGGGACGATTGGAATTGAATTTCTGAATTCCGCTTTCACTTTACTTCTTAAAACCATATTTTATCCTTTAATGCATTTTCTGGGATTTTTTCGGAATTTATCAAAATCCGGCCGACCCGGTGTAGACCGGTATCGGCGGTTGACTTCCGGATTTTTAATTTGAAAACGGGATTTTATTTCTGAAAACCGATTTCATATTATTCCTCAGGATGACGTTTTGTACCTCCGGGTATTTTTGGGGATTTTTCGGAGACAGTCGATATTTCGCGACTATATTAAAATATTATTATTTTCCAATTCATTCTTTCTTTCTTTCTTTCTTTCCTTTTCTTTTCCCCACTGACTCCACCCACTCCCCTCCACGTGGGGTGACACCACCACCCCCTCTCCCATCCATCAATCTCTCTCTCTCTTTTTCTTTTTCTTTTCTTTCTTTTTTCTTTTTCTTTCTCTTTTTCCTTCTTCCCTTTTTCTTCTCCTTCTTCATCTTCTTCCTCTCCTTCGTGGCCGACGACCCAACTCCGGCCACCACCACCGCCGACGCCTCCGGCCACCACGGCGCCGGCGTGGGATCACCCCCCATCTTCTCTCTCTTCTTTTCTTTTCTTTTCTTTTCTTTTCTTTTCTCCTCTTGGATCCGGCCAACACCCTCCATCGCCGGACCCCCTTCTCTCCTCCGGCGCTGCCCCGGCGAGGGCAGACCGCCGCCGGCGCGCGGCCGGCGGCCTGGGCGCGGCCGGGGGGCCTCACGCCCCCGTGCGCTGCTGTGGAGGCGGCAAAGCCCCCTCCTCCTTCTTCTCCCTGGGGTGGCCGGCGCCACCCCAGTCTGGCGCCGCCGGCGCTGTGCCGGCGGCCGTGGGCGGCCAGGGGGCCCGCCTGGGCCCCCTGTGCGAGGGCTGAGGGGGGCAAAGCCCCCCTCTTTCTCTGCTGGAGGGGGCGCAGCCCCCTCCCTTCTCTGTTGAGGGGGGGCGCTGCCCCCTCTTTCTCTGCCGACGGTCGGCGCCGCCCGGCGCCGCCGTCTGGCCGGCGGCCAGGACCGCCGCCGGCGGCCACTGTGCTGAGAGGGGGCAGCAGCCCCACTGCCCCCTGTCCTCTCTCTCTCTCTTTCTCTTTCTCTCTCTATCCTGCTCTCTCTTTCTCTCTCCCCTGTTCTCTCTCTCTTGTTCCCTCTCTCTCTCTCTCATCTCCCTCTCTCTCTCATTCTCTCTCACTGCAACCTCTCTCTCTCTCACTGTTTCTCTCTCCTCTCTCTTTCTCTCTCCTCTCTTTCTCACTCTAGCTCTCTCTCTCTCTCCCTCTCAACCGCACCCTCTCTCTCTCCTGATTCTCTCTCTCTCATCATCTACTTTCTCTCTCCTCTTTCTCTCTCTTTCCTTCTCTCTCCTCTTTCTCTCTCTTTCCTTCTCTCTCCTCTTTCTCTCTCTTTCCTTCTCTCTCTCTCTTCCTCTCTCTTCCTCTCTCTCCTCTCTCTACAATTCCTCTCCCTCTCTCTCCTCAGTTTCTCTCTCTAACTCCTCCCTAGACCCTCTCTAAAACCTCCACTTTCTCTCTCTAGGTTATCCCTTTCTAAAAATCACTCTTTCTCACTCTAGATTTTCTCTCTCTAGAAATCTCCCTCTAGATTCTCTCTCTAGAAATCCCACTTTCTCCCTCTAGACTTTCTCTCTCTAGAATTTCTCTCCCTAAACCACTCTTTCTCTCTCCTCTTCACTCTACATATTTATATCAGGTTTTGTGGCGCATCCCAAGCTTCCGTGGAGTTCGGATATTTCGGTATATTGGTGACTCAGGCGAGTGTTCTCACTCGCTACCCTCTTACTTCTTATTTCATTGATTATGCGCATGTTCTCGCTTTAGCTTTCATGTATTTTATTTCATGTGCTATGTCTTTTATTGCTTATACCATGCGTGGCCGACCCTCGTGGTCGTTGGACTTTGGATTACTGTTATGTTTACACTTGCCCTACTACTACTTCAGACTTGTTAGTTGCATGTTTCCTTTTAACACATGTATATCACCTGACATCTAGAGTGTTATCACCTGACCACCTGACATACTACTATTTGGCTAGACCCTCTTGGTATGACCTGACTTACCCAGACTATTATAAATCTCTTGACATAACTTGCCACCTGATTATTATCCATCTCTTGTTATGTTTGGTTGTTTACTAAATATCATCACCCTGTCATGCTATCACTTGACACCCAGCATGATGTACTTGACTTGTGATTATTACCTTTACGGGAACTTGACCTTATTATCTTGTATCATGATCAGTGACCTGTTTTCCTGCTTTACATGCAGTGACCTGACTATATAGTACTTATGTACTCCTTATTCCTGATCATGTCCATTTCCTGTTATTCCCGTAAAGTGATAATTAAACTAATAAATCCTAAAAAGGACCAACTTGTATTGGGTCGGGGGAAACATGCGGATATCGATATGTGTTCGTGTTTACAGTGGCATTAGGTTGTGCACTATATATCCGGTCTGACCTGTGGTACTCCAGGGGACCGAGGGGAGAGCTGGCTCCCTTATTCCTGATTGATAAGGGCATACATAAGTCCCTCCTGTTTAGCCTTGCGGCTGGCTTCCGTTTCCATGCAACGGAACAATCCTGGACCGTGGTCCCGGGCATGCACGGGACCCACTGTAAACATAGTTCGTTGATACCCCCACTGTTTCCAATAACAACCTCGACTTGCTTATATATGGATGTATGTGAGTTGGCCGTATACCGAGACACATACCTAGATATATGGGTAAGACGAGTAATAATAAAGTGTCATAATAACCGGCTCTTTAAGTTGTAAGTAGAGGTATGTGGAATGGGACGCATACCAAAGCCTGCAACTTAAACGGCTATGAATCTGTGATGTGCCTTACCGTATTTGATTCTCCGGGACTTTATATCGGATTTCCTGTTTTATGAGTATTATGTTATAACTACCTGGTAGCTCGGATTGGTTTTATTCGGATTTCCTGTTTTATGATTATCCTGCCATATCTATTCATACCTGCTCTAACCTATCTGCCTCCTGAGTATTTCCTACTTGATATCACTTGATATATGCATTATTGTGCTCACCCTGCTTCACCACTTGGTTTTGCTTCACCACTCGCCTGGGGAGTATCATTTGACTCCCCTGGATTCTCACGTCCAGGTCCTGGAGCTAGGAGCGTGTGTTCAGAGTAACGCAGCAGTAGCGTGGATCTCCAGCCGACCGTCCTGAGCCACATCCTTCCAGGCCCCCTGTGAGTCTCTCGAGTTTTCCTTTTTAAACTCGTGATTGTCCTTTTCTATTCATACTTGTACTTTTCCTTGTATACATGTATGTGGACACCCTTTTATACTGTTCATATATGTATATCTTTTGTATTCTCGCATTTGCGCATACTAGTGATATGATATTCATGTAATATTGTGATCACTTCTGATGATAACTGTGTGATTGTACTATATGTGTTGGAATGTATAATGCACCATTTGCTTCCGTACTCTGATTCTTGTCTGTACTGATGCTTAGCGTATATACGGGAGGGTAGTTCTGACCTACGTATATACGTTGCAGTGACGTCCCCGTATCCGCGGGATCGGGGCGTTACACTCCTCATGAACAAAAGATCTCTAAGTACAAATTGAGGAGCATGTTAGGGGATCACAAATCAAGTAAGTAATTTATTTTATCAAAATTTATTTTATCAAAATTTATTTGATATAAATTGTTTATTAAAATCTTGTCTCACTATAATCTCCATGAATATGTTTATATATCAAAACTCAACATTAAAATCCAATCTAAAATCCCATTAAAAATTTGATGAAGATCAAATAATTTATATTTACATACTTTTAAAGTTTTTATAAAGGATTTAAAGGAAAATTAAATAAAAAAAAAAAAAGAATTGCTGCACTGCTCTCGGCTTGGCCGAGAGCAGGCGTGCCTGGCCTTAGCCCGGGCTTGGCAGGCCCGGGTTGGGCCTATTATAAATAAATTAAAAAAAAACTTTAAACAGGCTGACCAGACCCGGCCTGGCCTGCGTCGGCCTGGCCCGGGTCTGGCCGGGCTGGGCTGCACCAGACAAGCCCAGAACAAAAAAAATAAAATAAAAACAGAGAAACCCCGGACCAGGCCTGGGCCTGGCCTGGTCCGGCCTGAGACTGGCCGGGCCGGGGCCTGGCAGTACAGGGCCAGGCCTGTGTTTAAAAGAAAAAAGAAAAAAAAATCTGAACTGGGCCTGGGCCTGAGGGCCTGGCCTGAGGGTAAAATAAAAGGAAAAGAAAAGAAGAAAGAAAGAGAAAGAATTTGTATATTTAATTAATTGATTAAAATATCAAAATAAAATAGAGAAAAATATAAATAATATTTTACAACACTTTTACTTTCTATGATAAAGTTTTAGACATATAGCAACATGAAATTAAATTCAAATCCTCCACTTTAAAATCATTTCTCCTTAATGATAAATCTAGAACCGTTAAGTACATTAATAATTTAAAGCCTATTAAAAATCAAACAAAAATTAGAAATTGGTTTAAATTAAACCTACTAAATTCACTAAACCTAAAGAATCATATTTCTAACCCCTAAACTAATTAATCAAGATTAAATCCCTTATAACTCCCAAGTAAATATCTTTTAAAAATCTAACAATTCCTATTGAATAATTCATGTAGATTTATCAAGGCCTTGTAATTTCAGTGCTTCGGACTTGGGATGGATCTCAGGTGAGTGTTACTTCTTTATTTTGTAAGTGTCATATTTCTCTGGTTAGTGAGTGTTTGCTTTTATCTAAATTCCTTATTTTCCGTTGTTTACATGTATGTATGTCTTGCTCTTATCATTTCATGTGATTTCTTGTTATATTTTACCAGTTTTATTACTTGTATCGTTCATGAGATGTCTATGATTGTTTACTTTAAATTACCTAGTTGACATGAGCTCATTTCAGCGTCATTTCATGTGTTGCTAGTTTGTCTCTGTTGGCTTAGACCTAGTTTTGATATACCTTTAGACTGTGACTTGACTCGATCTATTGATTGGATAGATTTAGTACATAGTTGAGTATCAGATATATGAGGATCTCATATTTGGACATTGAGATATTAGAGTTATATCATATCATGAATAGTTGATTACTGTTTCGGACTGGGACTAATTGTAAAGGAACTTGGACTTTATACTGGATTGATCCTATGTTAGATTGGTTCGTGATTGTGGTTTACAATCTATATTTCATCTAAACAATTATTGGACTTAATATTCCTTGGTGATAATTCAGTTAAGAATTTATTCGGGTATTTGAGGACAGAAGATATATTTCATGTAGAGTACTTCTCAGACTTGTTATTCTTTCATTGGTAATAACTTAGGTGATGATTCATTCGGATATTGATGATAGACTTGTTATGATGTTACCTTACTAAGAGATTGGATTACTTGATGTTTGGATCAGTATAAGGACTTAGTTGGAGTATGGATTGATCTGGGATTTATGTTATTTACATTGACTATTGATCAGTATTTAGATGTGACCGATTTTTGTTAGATTGCGACCAGATGTGTGGATATCTTATCTTTGACTTCGATATGTGATATCATATTGGTTTTGGATTACTAGAAGCAAAGGTTACTGGACTGGTTGGATTATAGAGTATGACGAGTTGTTGGTATTGACTCATGAGTGGACCTATTCTAGATTGCAATTTTTTTGAAGATGTTTACTAGTTAGTTATGATTATGGAGTATGTTGACTTGTTGATATTGAGGGCATACCATGTGCTTCATGTTAGTTATTGACTACATCAATTGATGAAGATTGAGTTATTCTGATAGTGATCTTCTAGTTCAGAGTTATCAGATAGCTGGATTTATATTTGACAGTATTTTGAGATTATATTAGATCTTAGATTTGATAGTTTTACGAGTTGATATCTGAGTGGCATTATCAGTAGATTTGATTATTCTTATTGATGATAAAATAGGTGAGAGTTTAGTTGGATATTCATGATTTAGTCTTGACTACTTCAGTTATTGGAGATAGAGTTATTATGAGAGTGATTTCATTGACATTGATGACTATATTACATGTTCGGAGTTTTATGGCAATTATTGATCGACTTTTCTTATTGGTGACTTTGAGAGTGATGTATGGATGGTCTTGAGAATCTGAGTTTATAGTATACTTTGACTGGATTATTCTATTCATGACAGTAGATCATTACCCGTCTTGAATATCTTGATTTACCTGAGAAACCTGACTGATTATACTTAATATCTACCTGACAACTACCATGTCCATGTTACTAAAATTGCTGGGAAAATATTGTTACACGGTAACAACACTTTCATGTTATACTTGTTATATATTCCTGTATTACCGGTATCCTGTTACTTGATATATTATATTCCTGTTATACCGGTATTCTGATTACATATATTGATATTGTTACCGTGACTTCCACCGAGTTATCCTAGTGATTCAAGTAACATGCATATTAAATAATCTTGATAAACTAAAACATAATAACAAACAACTTACACTGGGATTGGGGAGATTGATGGAGGAGACAGCGTCCGTATTTTGGGTGGACCTAGGATTTAGGTTGCGCAGCCGAAAGAGGGTTCCACTGCAGGGTTCCCGTGGGGTGACTGGCACCCCGTCATGTTTCCTGTTATACATGTTATACATGTACCTGTTTACATGTTCCTGACTACCTTGCGGTAGGTCCTGGTTCAGCGCCAGGAGTCTGGGCCGTGGTCCCGGGTATGCACGGGACCCACCTAAAGCATGGACAATGTCTCCAACCGATCAGTTTCAAAAACTGAGGACATCGATTGGCATGTGTGGTAGACATAGTATGGATGCGTCTATTACGTGTGACAATTGGTGTTCGCTGACATAATTAATAATAAACTGTTGATGTATTGTGACTAACTGTAATCACCTGGTTGAATATCTATATATCATTATGATAGACCCATGATGGTAACCAGGACCAGACTTATGACCAGACTTGGATACCAACCTAGTGACATGTGATAGGTTACACATCTAAACATCTGTTGTTTGCTACAGTTGCTTTACTTGTCTTGTACATGTACTCTTATTCTTGCTATCTTTATTCGTGTTGCTTTCATGTATATTATTGTTCAGTTATTCATCTTGTTAATTAGTCTCTTATATTTGCAGTTGTTCTTATTATTATTTATACACATTGTTTCTTCTGCACGAGCTCTTTCCCCTTTACACACACACTCACCATGGTCGCGTTCTGACGACCCTGGATTTGGACGTCCAGATATTGGACGATTGTTCTAATGTGCAGGTGTTCGACGAGACTGTACGTCTTGCGAGGAACCGGACTCTCCCTTCCTTTTGATTCTGGTATTCTTACATTTCTTTATTCCTGCTATTATTCTTTGATTCCTGTATATCACCCTTGGCTTCTATTCTGTTCCTTATTTCATTTCAGATCATGTGTAGTGTTTATATGTACTATTGCAGTGATCCTTGATTATTATGGTTTAGACTTATAGCTTGTTCAGGTTACTTTAGGCTTAGCGCGTATACGTGGGGTATTTTCCTCGCGTATATGCGTCGCCGACTCGCGTTGCGTCTCCGCCCTAGCGTATTTTGGGAAGCGGGGCGTGACAGGGTTTTCTTTGGTATCAGAGCCTAGGTTTTCGACTTGCGATCTTGAATTTTGACTCTTGTTTCGCAAGAGAGACCTGGTTCTTACCGGTAACTTGAATAAGTTATACTTACACTGCAATATACATATACTATTCACATTATAATCTTGAGTCCATTTGGAATTGATCGTTCTTTTTTTTAGAAATCCATTCTCTTGAATCTTTTAAGATCCCTAATTCTAACTCTTTTTCTAGAGTAATCTGGGTTCCATCTTAATTTTCATCCTCTTTCCGATTCTATTCTCCTGATTTTGTCTTCGGAGTTTGGTCACTCTATGTTGAAGCCGGTAGCAGAGATCAGAGTGGCGCAGCGGAAGCATAGCGGAACCATGATCTATTCAGAAGCGACGTGGAAGCTTGTTTGTTTTCCCCCTGATTTTGTATTTTTATCATTCCCTACTTTATTGAAATTTCGAGGACGAAATTTTTATTAAGGTGGGTAGAATGTAATATCCCTAATCTAATAATACTGTATTTTTATTTTTCTACAAGTATTTATTTTATTTTACTAGTTATTTTAGTATTATTTGCTAACTTGATTTATTATGAGTATTAGTATTAGTATTATGTATGACTTGTAGACTCTTATTGCTTATATTTAATTATTTTAAATTATTATTAATGGGTAGTATTATTATTTTCATTCCAAGCCCAATAAGCCTAGCCCATTCTCTCTTTCTTTTAATTTTATTTTCTTTTTATGCTAAGCCCACATGAGCCAAGCCCACTTCTTATTTTCATTCTTTTCTTCTCCTTTCTCTATTTTTGTCTAAGCCCATAAGCCCACTACCTATTTTTCTTATCCTTCATATTATTTATTTCTCTTAACTAAAGCCCAATAATCTATAACTCATTACCATGAGACCCTTACCCATTAACCCTAAATCCAATCTTAATCCTAATTCAAATCTATAATTTTAAATCTAAACCAAATCTCTTTGAGATTTTTAACAACCTTCAATTCTTATTCAATCTTACTAAATTAAGCCATTTAAATCTAATTAGAATTCATATTTCTAAAATATCTTATATCCTATATAAACACCCAAACCCATTTTTCTCTTCTTCCTCAAGAGAAACCCTAATCCAACTCTCCCCACTTTCATCTTTCTCTTCTCCTCCAAACTCTTTTTCTCTTCTACCTCCAAAAGAAAATCCTGGCCCAACTCTACTCATCTCCTTCCTTCTTTTCTCCTCATGAACAAAAGATCTTGAAGTACAAATTGAGGAACATGTTAGGGGATCACAAATCAAGTAAGTAATTTATTTTATCAAAATTTATTTTATCAAAATTTATTTGATATAAATTGTTTATTAAAATCATGTCTCACTATAATCTCCATGAATATGTTTATATATCAAAACTCAACATTAAAATCCAATCTAAAATCCCATTAAAAATTTGATGAAGATCAAATAATTTATATTTACATACTTTTAAAGTTTTTATAAAGGATTTAAAGGAAAATTAAATAAAGAAAAAAAACAGAAAAAAAGAATTGCTGCACTGCTCTCGGCCAAAGCAGGCGTGCCTGGCCTTAGCCTGGGCTTGGCAGGCCCGGGTTGGGCCTATTATAAATAAATTAAAAAAAATTTTAAACAGGCTGACCAGACCCGGCCTGACCTGCGTCGGCCTGGCCCGGGTCTGGCCGGGCTGGGCTGCACCAGACAAGCCCAGAACAAAAAAATAAAAATAAAAACAGAGAAACCCCGGACCAGGCCTGGGCCTGGCCTGGTCCGGCCTGAGACTGGCCGGGCCGGGGCCTGGCAGTACAGGGCCAGCCCTGTGTTTAAAAAAAAAAGAAAAAAAAAATCTGAACTGGGCCTGGGCCTGAGGGCCTGGCCTGAGGGTAAAATGAAAGGAAAAGAAAAGAAGAAAGAAAGAGAAAGAATTTGTATATTTAATTAATTGATTAAAAATATCAAAATAAAATAGAGAAAAATATAAATAATATTTTACAACACTTTTACTTTCTATGATAAAGTTTTAGACATATAGCAACATGAAATTAAATTCAAATCCCCTACTTTAAAATCATTTCTCCTTAATGATAAATCTAGAACCGTTAAGTACTTTAATAATTTAAAGCCTATTAAAAATTAAACAAAATTAGAAATTGGTTTAAATTAAACCTACTAAATTCACTAAACCTAAAGAATCATATTTCTAACCCCTAAATTAATTAATCAAGATTAAATCCCTTATAACTCCCAAGTAAAATATCTTTTTAAAAATCTAACAATTCCTATTGAATAATTCATGTAGATTTATCAAGGCCTTGTAATTTCAGTGCTTCGGACTTGGGATGGATCTCAGGTGAGTGTTACTTCTTTGTTTTGTAAGTGTCATATTTCTCTGGTTAGTGAGTGTTTGCTTTTATCTAAATTCCTTATTTTTCGTTGTTTACATGTATGTATGTCTTGCTCTTATCATTTCATGTGATTTCCTGTTATATTTTACCAGTTTTATTACTTGTATTCGTTCATGAGATGTCTATGATTGTTTACTTTAAATTACCTAGTTGACATGAGCTCATTTCAGCGTCATTTCATGTGTTGCTAGTTTGTCTCTGTTGGCTTAGGCCTAGTTTTGATATACCTTTAGACTGTGACTTGACTCGATCTATTGATTGGATAGATTAAGTACATAGTTGAGTATCAGATATATAAGGATCTCATATTTGGACATTGAGATATTAGAGTTATATCATATCATGAATAGTTGATTACTGTTTCGGACTGGGACTAATTGTAAAGGAACTTGGACTGTATACTAGATTGATCTTATGTTGGATTGGTTCGTGATTGTGGTTTACAATCTATATTTCATCTAAACAATTATTGGACTTAATATTCCTTGGTGATAATTCAGTTAAGAATTTATTCGAGTATTTGAGGACAGAAGATATATTTCATCTAGAGTACTTCTCAGACTTGTTATTCTTTCATTGGTAATAACTTAGGTGATGATTCATTCGGATATTGATGATAGACTTGTTATGATGTTACCTTACTAAGAGATTGGATTACTTGATGTTTGGATCAGTATAAGGACTTAGTTGGAGTATGGATTGATCTGGGATTTATGTTATTTACATTGGCTATTGATCAGTATTTAGATGTGACCGATTTTTGTTAGATTGCGACCAGATGTGTGGATATCTTATCTTTGACTTCGATATGTGATATCATATTGGTTTTGGATTACTAGAAGCAAAGGTTACTGGACTGGTTGGATTATAGAGTATGACGAGTTGTTGGTATTGACTCATGAGTGGACCTATTCTAGATTGCAATTTTTTTGAAGATGTTTACTAGTTAGTTATGATTATGGAGTATGTTGACTTGTTGATATTGAGGGCATACCATGCGCTTCATGTTAGTTATTGACTACATCAATTGATGAAGATTGAGTTATTCTGATAGTGATCTTCTAGTTCAGAGTTATCAGATAGCTGGATTTATATTTGTCAGTATTTTGAGATTATATTAGATCTTAGATTTGATAGTTTTACGAGTTGATATCTGAGTGACATTATCAGTAGATTTGATTATTCTTATTGATGATAAAATAGGTGAGAGTTTAGTTGGATATTCATGATTTAGTCTTGACTACTTCAGTTATTGGAGATAGAGTTATTATGAGAGTGATTTCATTGACATTGATGACTATATTACATGTTCGGAGTTTTATGGCAACTATTGATCGACTTTACTTATTGGTGACTTTGAGAGTGATGTATGAATAGTCTTGAGAATCTGAGTTTATAGTATACTTTGACTGGATTATTCTATTCATGACAGTAGATCATTACCCGTCTTGAATATCTTGATTTACCTGAGAAACCTGACTGATTATACTTAATATCTACCTGACAACTACCATGTCCATGTTACTAAAATTGCTGGGAAAATATTGTTACACGGTAACAACACTTTCATGTTATACTTGTTATATATTCCTGTATTACCGGTATCCTGTTACTTGATATATTATATTCCTGTTATACCGGTATTCTGATTACATATGTTGATATTGTTACCGTGATTACCACCGAGTTATCCTAGTGATTCAAGTAACATGCATATTAAATAATCTTGATAAACTAAAACATGATAACAAACAACTTACACTGGGATTGGGGAGATTGATGGAGAAGACAGCGTCCGTATTTTGGGTGGACCTAAGATTTAGGTTGCGCAGCCGAAAGAGGGTTCCACTGCAGGGTTCCCGTGGGGTGACTGGCACCCCGTCATGTTTCCTGTTATACATGTTATACATGTACCTGTTCCTGTTTACATGTTCCTGACTACCTTGCGGTAGGTCCTGGTTCAGCGCCAAGAGTCTGGGTCGTGGTCCCGGGTATGCACGGGACCCACCTAAAGTATGGACAATGTCTCCAACCGATCAGTTTCAATAACTGAGGACATCGATTGGCATGTGTGGTAGACGTAGTATGGGATGCGTCTATTACGTGTGACAATTGGTGTTCGCTGACATAATTAATAATAAACTGTTGATGTATTATGACTAACTGTAATCACCTGGTTGAATATTTATATATCATTATGATAGACCCATGATGGTAACCAGGACCAGACTTATGACCAGACTTGGATACCAACCTAGTGAAATGTGATAGGTTACACATCTAGACATCTGTTGTTTGCTACAGTTGCTTTACTTGTCTCGTACATGTACTCTTATTCTTGCTATCTTTATTCGTGTTGCTTTCATGTATATTATTGTTCAGTTATTCATCTTGTTAATTAGTCTCTTATATTTGCAGTTGTTCTTATTATTATTTATGCACATTATTTCTTCTGCACGAGCTCTTTCCCCTTTACACACACACTCACCATGGTCGCGTTCTGACGACCCTGGATTTGGACGTCCAGATATTGGACGATTGTTCTAATGTGCAAGTGTTCGACGAGACTGTACGTCTTGCGAGGAACCAGACTCTCCCTTCCTTTTGATTCTGGTATTCTTACATTTCTTTATTCCTGCTATTATTCTTTGATTCCTGTATATCACCCTTGGCTTCTATTCTGTTCCTTATTTTATTTCAGATCATGTGTAGTCTTTATATGTACTATTGCAGTGATCCTTGATTATTATGGTTTAGACTTATAGCTTGTTCAGGTTACTTTAGGCTTAGCGCGTATACGTGGGGTATTTTCCTCGCGTATATGCGTCGCCGACTCGCGTCGCGTCTCCGCCCTAGCGTATTTTGGGAAGCGGGGCGTGACAGAAGGCATGACCTGTGACACCAGGGATGGCTAATGGGGCGGGTCGACCCGCCTCGCCCCGCCCTGTGCGACCCGTTTGAATCGCACAGGGCGGGTTACGGGTCAACCCGCACCCGCCTCGTTTAGGGGCTGGTCAAAACGGGTTGATCCGTCCTGTGTAAACGGGACGAATCTGATTCGTCTCGTGACGAATCACGGGACGAATCGGGTCGGGGAAAATTTCCCCGACCCCCCTTCTCTAATTTTTTTTTATATCCAATATTATTATATGAATGTTAGAGAGAAAAATTAGTCTGAGACCCCTAGATTTGTTTTTTATTTTTTTTCAACCCTCAACGGCTCAAAAAAAAGTCGTTGTGGGTGAGCAAGAGGGTGCCACGTGGCACCCTCTTATTCACCCACAACGGCTCATTTTGAGTCGTTGTGTCCTTTAAAAAATAAAAAAAAACCCCTAACCTCTATAAATACTATCCACTCTCATTCACTTTCATCTCACTTCATCTCAACCCTCTCTCTTCTATTATAAATCACTCTTATTCTCTTACAATTACAAATCTCTACCAACTTTCAGTCTAGTCTAATGGAGCCTAACTGGAGTACTGGCGGTACCTCATCCGAAGCCAGTGGTAGCTCTTCAATCCTTCATCTGCCGCACCTTACACCGATGTTGGCGGTAGCTCATCGTCAACATATGCCGCTTACCCACCATACAATTATGCTCCCCCAATATCTGCATTTGCTCCCTATCACAGTTCGTCAAGCTATGCAATTGACTACAGTGATTTTGCACCATATGCACATGCTGCATATGCCAGTGATAGTGGTACAGGTCGGCATTCTATTTCCTTCCCTCCTCAATATTCCTCATATTCTCAACTTTTAATGTAAGCATCACCAATGCACGCACAATCTCTGGCTCCTTTTTTTTACTGAAACACAAGAACAACACGATACACAACCAGCACAGCATGATACTATAGTTTCAGAAACACAACTGTTGGCCCAAAGGCCATTAGCCCTATATCTTGTTGAATATTTTGATGATAACAAAACATATTTAGTTATGTATTTAACAATTTTGTTTAAAAGTATTTCAGGTTAAACAGGTCGATTTGACGGCTCCACTATCAAGACTCACAAGTTTGGACGCCGCTAAAGATGTGCATTCCCAAGCTAAGCACATTAGGAAGCTTCGGGATCAAGACATGAAGAAAAGACCAAGTCAAGATCAAGACAATGAAAAAGTCCGAGATTTGTATTTTTACTTTTCTTTTAGACGTTTTGTCAAAACCTAGATGTTAGAAGTAGAATTATGGGATTGTCACTCACACACACACTTTAGTTTGATTCATGGCTTCAAAAACAATTTCGATTTCCTACTTAGTTTTATAGGTAACATGTTTGGAAATTTGTTTTTAGAAACTTTAAGTTTTTGGAAAAACCGATTTTTGAGAAAAACAAGTTTTTTATCAAGAGAAACTTTATCAAAATTTTTTAACATGTTAGGGTAGTGACATATGGTCATACTCCTATTTTTACAAAGTCTAAAACCCCAAACCACAAGACCAAATCCAAAGACCCAAGTTCTGGCTTTCTGCAGTTCTGATTTTTCAGAACTGACAGGAGCCGGTCGACCGTTCCGGTCGACCGACGTACACGCTGTGCATGTGTGTACGTCGGCCGACCGCTCCGGTCGACCGGAGCACTTACAGTGCTCTCTGTTTGTTCCGGTCGACCGGGGCGGTCGACCGTAGTCCCCCAACGGTCAAAAATATGACCGTTGGCGGTCGACCGGCCCGGTCGACCGGCTGCTGTCAGAAATTCTGACAGATTCCAACAGCTATATTTTTCTGACAGATTTTGTTGGGATCTCACCCCCAACGAATCTCTCTTGCTGTTTTACCCAGTTTTTCAACTCCTATAAATAGTGGGTCACTTCAACATGATAAGACAACTATTCCAAAACATTTTTACAAGAGATTTTCATAAGAATTTCAAGTCTTCATTTTAGAAAAGATTTTCAAAGCCAAAATTTCATACACCCATTTGAAGCCTATTCCTCTACTTCTCTCTAGATTTTGCACTACACAATCCTAAATTTCTACATCTACATATTGGTTATAGGATTGTGCAAGTGAGCTATTTTTGTGATCAAGTGTGATCATTTTCTTCTTGAGCGAAGTTGTAGAGGCATCGGCCTCAAGGCGAGCTAGTGTGCTCCGGGTGGTGTTGCGGCATCACAAGTGATCGGACAAGTGTGTCCTTGTATTGAAGATCCGGTGGGATCGACAATAGTGGAAATCCTTCAAGTGTGAAGGCGGGGACGTAGAGCGTGGCTCGAACCTCGAAAACATATACTTGTGTTTGCGTTTGCTCGAATTTTCTCTAAACTCAAACTCCTTTATTTCTTGCAATATTATTGTGTCTATTATCGCTTATCCTTTAATTTGTGCAATTTGTTAGTAGAATTTTTAATTCCGCATTGTTGCCATATTTCATATAGCCATCACCTATTCACCCCCCCTCTAGGTGATTTCAATTGGTATCAGAGCTTAATGTCAAAAACATAGATATTTCATCTTGATTGTGTAGTGGATCATATCCATACACATTATGCTTTAAAAGTATATCTTGTTTTTGTATTTGATGAAGATTTGGAAAAATATGTTTAGAAAACATGTTTTGGAAAATACAGTTTTTAACTTAAGTCAAATATTTCAAAGTTACAAAAATAGTCCAATCTTTTATAACATGCCTTGATTTTGTGCAAGCATGTTTGTATATCAAAGTATATTGGTAAAACTATTTTTGTAGATTTTTAAGTATTTTATGGGATTTTATATGAGCCAAAAAGACAAACTTTTTGATCCCAGAAAAATTGTTTCAGGCTTCAGCTAGTCGACTTATACTAGCTTATAAGTCGACTAACCCTGAAGTCGGTCGACCGGGTCGGTCGACCGACGTGCACAAACGTGCACGCCTGTGTGTACTGGTGGACGGTCGACCGTGCCGGTCGACCGCTCCAGAGAGCAGTGCTCTCTGGAAAGTTCGGTCGACCGCACCGGTCGACCGTGGCTCCAACGGTCTGAAATCCGACCGTTGGCGGTCGACCGGGTCGGTCGACCGGCAGTACTGACAGATCCCAACGGCTAGTTTTCTGACAGCAGCCGGTCGACCGGGCCGGTCGACCGCCAACGGTCATATTTTTGACCGTTGGGGGACTACGGTCGACCGCCCCGGTCGACCGAAACAAACAGAGAGCACTGTAAGTGCTCCGGTCGACCGGAGCGGTCGGCCGACGTACACACATGCACAGCGTGTACGTCGGTCGACCGGAACGGTCGACCGGCTCCTGTCAGTTCTGAAAAATCAGAATTGCAGAAAGCCAGAAGTTGGGTCTTTGGATTTGGTCTTGTGGTTTGGGGTTTTGGACTTTGTAAAAATAGGAGTATGACCATATGTTACTACCCTAACATGTTAAAACATTTTGATAAAGTTTCTCTTGATAAAAAACTTGTTTTTCTCAAAAATCGGTTTTTCCAAAAACTTAGAGTTTCTAAAAACAAATTTCCAAACATGTTACCTATAAAACTAAGTAGGAAATCGAAATTGTTTTTGAAGCCATGAATCAAACTAAAGTGTGTGTGTGTGTGAGTGACCATCCCATAATTCTACTTCTAACATCTAGGTTTTCACAAAACGTCTAAAAGAAAAGTAAAAATACAAATCTCGGACTTTTTCATTGTCTTGATCTTGACTTGGTCTTTTCTTCATGTCTTGATCCCGAAGCTTCCTAATGTGCTTAGCTTGGGAATGCACATCTTTAGCAGCGTCCAAACTTGTGAGTTTTGATAGTGGAGCTGTCAAATCGACCTGTTTAACCTGAAATACTTTTAAACAAAATTGTTAAATACATAACTAAATATGTTTTGTTATCATCAAAATATTCAACAAGATATAGGGCTAATGGTCTTTGGGCCAACAATCTCCCCCTTTTTGATGATGACAAAACATATATAGTTATCACAAAAATTTGGGTAGAGACTTCAAATGAAGCTCCCCCTCAACACATGCATATACAAAAATATGCTCAAGCATAGACAAATCTCAAAAAAATGGTGGGTGATAATCCACAACATAATCCACAACACATATATCCATGCTAGATAAAAATACTCATGTCATAAAATAGAAATAAAACACATGTCCACAAAGCATAACCAACATAAACAAGTACATGTCCACCAAAATAAAACACAACACAAACATAATAAAAACACAACACAAACATATGTCCACAATACAATACCAAGTACTACACAAAATATAAGTGACAAATACAAACAAAAGTGCAAGTCTCTCTCAACAAATAACTCTCCCCCTTTTTGACATCATCAAAAGGGGCAGGTCACTCAGCACCACCAGCAGCATCGTCCCCTGAAGAACCTTCCTCAGCGTCGTCTTCCTCAGACGAACTCTCCTCAGCGTCACCCTCTGCCATAGTCTCATCACCATCATGATCATCATCCTCATGACCGACCTCCTCTGGATCGATACCAGCAACGCCGGGCTGTGGAGGTGGAGCCGCAGTAGGGTCTCTGATAGAAAATGGAGGACCGGAGGATGGAAGAGGGCGAGAAATGGTCGTGGGATCTGGACCAAGCATATCAAATTTCGCAAATAATGTCTCAAATTGCGAATCCACGAATCTCATGGCGTTCGCAAAATAAGTCATGTCATTGCGAAATCCCTGGAAGCGCGAGTCCATCTCCGCGCGAAGGGCTACATCACGCTGCTCCAAATCCGTACGAAAGGCTGCATCTCGCTGTTCCTTACAACAAAGCTAACCCCCGTGGAGCCTACAAGAAAATATGGGTACCAAAACCCCCACCATTTGCTTTTGATGTAGGTGAGGGCTCTCACAAAACGTGAGAGGATTGGTGCCTTGGTAGTGGATGCACTTTGGACATGATGGACATACTTTTGGGATGCATCGCTATCAAGGAGTTTTGGTGGAAAGACCACCATATTTGGAACTTTGGAGTTGGTAACAATTTCTAAACTCTTACTTTATGCACATGCTTTTAATTTCATATATCATATAGCATGTTCTTGTTTTATGATTTATTGTGCTTCATATGATATGAACTAGTTTAAATGTAGATTTTATCAAAACTTGCATGTATACATATACAAATAGTGAATTACAATTGACTCATATATATATTTGAACTTCATGCTCATTTGTATCCATTATATGCATATGTATAGACTAGTTTTGATGATTCTCTTTTATACATGTTTTTGCCTATTTTAGTAATTTACTTCATGTATATGTATTTTAAATTCAAAACTAATAAATATACTTGTATACCCGTGAGTCTCTTGCCTTCATGCAAATACATTTGATAGACTCTTTTATATTTGGGATATGTATGTGCATTGTTAAGATTGGATTAATCATACATATACCATGAAGATTAGTGTTTTGATTAAAAATGATTTTTCGTGTTTTTGTTAAAAATGTGACTTTTGAGCTTCATTGACTATTTTCATAAAAATGCTATTTACATGATCATTTAACACTCACACTTTTGTTAAAAATTATTTTGAGCCTTATAGACCATGAGTGCTTAAATTTTTATGTATCTAGTTATGTTTATGAAAAACATAAGATTTGATATATTTGAAGGATCTTAACTAGTTTTTCAAAAATAATTTATACTAGTTATTTATTCTTCAAATAGTCTTTAAGATTTTCACATGATTCTATTTTTCTAAAAGATCTGTTGCTTCATGATTTGAATATTAGTTTATATGTTAGTTTTTGTCAACACTAGGATTTATACTTGTACATATCGTGGGCCACAAATAAATCTATTTATATTTGTACTTGAATGCTTATTTGATCCCCATGAAATGTGCTTGTATTGCTTGGTTTTGATGATACATACATTTTTAAACTTATATTCCCACTTTTTGAATTTGATTTATGATCATGTGTTTTCATTTCATGTATATGTGTATTTTGCCAAACTTTAAGATATACATGTATACCTCTTGAGTCATTTGCCTTTAATGCAAATCTATTTATATGGACTCAATTGTGTTTAAGAGATATGTATGTATACTTATTGTGTTGTCAAAACATACATATATCTTGAAATATAATTTTTTTAAATAAAAAAATGTGTGATGATTTAAAGGAATATTGAGATTTATTGACATTTCTTTTTGCTTTATTCCTTGCTTGAAGGATTTCGTACTAGTTTTAAAATATTTTCATATTAACTAGTGCAATCTCTTCATATGATAGAGTATATGATAAGCTTACTCGTCAATTGGTATCATTGGATATTTTTAATTGGTATCAATATGATTTTTATATACTCGTATTTTGATTGTATGTATGAATGCTTTCAAATTTAAATTATATCAATTTCTATTGGTATTATCTTTTCATACATATATGTGATCTATTTGCTAAGCTTAATTCAACTTTTAACAACAACCAACTAGCACAACCACTAAAGTAAGAGCCAAAACTTCTCTAGTGTGGAACAATTTCGTAGAAAAAGTTGTTGAAGGTAGAAGAAAGGCAGAATGTAAGTACTGTCATCAACTATTTGATCATAAAGAAGATACGGTACAGGTGTTTTTAATAAACACTATGAAAAAAGCATGCTAAAAGTCACGGTTTACCACCGCAACAAGCACAAATATTAGCTGATTCAGGCACACTCTCCACTTGGAGATATAAGCCTGAAGTAAATAAACATAAGTTAGCTGAATTTATTATTCGAGCAAAACTTTCATTTTCTTTTACTGAATCAGATGCATTAGTTGATTATCTTAAATCTGTTTTTGCTCCTGATTATAAGAGAATTAGCAGACAAACTATAACTAAAGAAATTGAAGATTTATTTATAAATAGAAAAAATATTTTGAAGGCTTTTTTTACTAGTGATGCTAGAAAATTTTCATTAACTTCCGACATATGGGAAGCTCTTAATCTTATTCATTATTTATGTATTACTGCTCACTTTATTGATGATAACTGGATTTTACAAAAATATATTTTATCATTTTCTAAATTTTCTGAGAAACATTCTGCTACAAATGTCGCAAATTCAATTTTTCTTACTTGTAGAAATTATGGTATAAAAAATAAAATATTTTCTATTTCTTTTGATAATACAAGTGAAAATACTGCTTCAATAAGACAATTGAAAATGGTATTAGATCCGATTTTAAACGGTAAACTTTTTCATGTTAGATGTGTTTGCCATATATTGAATTTATGTGTACAAGATGGTCTAAAAATCTTAGACAAATATATTTATAAAATTAAAGAAATTATTTTACATATAAAACACAGTGGGACCTAGGAGACAATCTTTTAAAAGTTATTGCCGACAATGTGGACTGAAGAAAAAACTACTCCAAGCAGATGGGAAAACTCGTTGGAATTCAAGCTACAATATGATTAAAGATTGCCTTCCTTATAAACAAACAATTCAATTTTTTATAGTAAATGAATGTTCATCTTGTTATATTAGCGATGAAGAGTGGAAATTATATGAAAATTTTTGTACTTTTCTAGAAAAATTTGACACTGCCACAAAAGCACTTTCTGATACATATTATCCCACATGTAACTTAGTTTTTTATAATCTTAATGAAATTGCTCAAGTATTTGCTGCATACAGAGATGATGACAGTCTTGAAGAGGCTATACATGATATGGAAGAAAATTTTCGAAAATATTTTGAAAATATGCCTTTTTTATTTTACTTATCTGCAATTATGGATCCTAGAATTAAAATAGATAATTTAAAACTTTTATTATCCAATTTTATTTTATGTTTAAATTATGAACAAGATGTAGATAAATTACTTTTAGAAATTAGATCTCTTTTAGAAGAAATGTACTCATTATACAGAGATGAGTTATTTCCCCTTCTTCTTCTGAATTTAGGACACCTACAACATCACAAACTTCTTCTACTAATCTAGGTAAAAGATTATCTAATTTTAAAAGTTTACTTTCCTCTAATACTAGAAAGAAACACTCTTCAGGAGCAGGTTCATTTGATGAACTTAATTTATATTTGAACATAATGCATGCTGAAATAAATGAAAATGATGATGAACCATGGGAAACATTTGATGTTTTGTCATGGTGGAAAGAACAAAGAAAATAATTTCCTGTTCTTTCTACCATGGCCCGAGATATACTGACACCTCCGGCCTCTACAGTAGCGTCCGAGAGCGTATTTTCTGCAGGTGGTAGAGTTTTGACACCCTGGAGGAGCAGGCTGACGCCGAAACACTTGGAGATGGCTATTTACTTAAAGGACTGGTTCGATGCAGAAAGACGCACACAAGGAAAAGCTATTCTAGATAAAGAATTTGAACAGGACGATGATGAAGAGTAGAGAACCACCAGAGTTTTTTATGTACATTATATGAGATGAGCACCAGAATTTTTATGTATATTATACGAGATAAGTTTTATGTACATTATATGTGATTAGCAGATTGTATATGATTTTTTCATATTAATAAAATAATTTACCTTACAAAAAAACTTGTAATTAGTGAATATCAATTCTATTAATTTTTATAATTTTAGACAATTTTTTAAAATTTTTCCTCTTTTTTTACTATTTTTTTCCTAATTTCTTTATAACTTTAAATTTAAAAATTTAAGAAAATTCGAATTAAAAAAATTAAAAATTGCCGAGACGGGTCCAACCCGTCTCGACGAATCCGGGTAACCCGGGTTTTCAACCCGTCTCATCACAGATTCGTTGGGCTGACGTGACGAATCAATCCGATTCGTCCCGTTAGCCAACCCCATGTGACACGCAATGAAGAGTTGGTTCTCGATCGTGTATTTGGTCTTTCATTGTGAAGAAAGTTGAGCTTGCAGGTAGACTCTTTATTCGAGGGGGATTGTTGGGATTTGGGTCGAACAAATAGTCCCATATCGGCTAGACATGGGGATGGTCTTGGGTTTATAAGGATTTTGACAGCTCCACTTAGAAAGCTAGTTGTTTGAGATGATGCCTCAAGTCCTTCATTCCACCGAGGAATTTACCCCAACATGTGGACATAAATAAGTTAGACAGTTATTGCATGTTTGGGAGCATTAAGCCTCTTTCAAAGTTAAAATTAAGGGAAAACATGCATTAGTTCTTTAAAGTTATATTTTGAGTCTAACATCTCTCGTAATATATTAATCTAACCCTATGTTTTACTTTTGTGGTATATCACCACCTCTTGCCACTTAAAAAGGAAAGAAATACTTACCATAAGATCACTTTATTATTGTTCGACCATTCAAGCTTGCCACATAAAATAGATAACATTAAAAATCCTGACTCTTTTCACTGGTAGTTTTATTTTCCAATTACGATATTTAAGCAACCACGCCATTAAGAGCTTGTCTTCCTTTCTTCTCTGCACCTTCAGCCATCAGGATTTGTTATTCCAACTGTATTAAATTCAACAAAACCACCATGTTTATATATGAAATTAAATGGAGAATATACACACACATGTACATAAGATTTGCATGAGATATATTCTCCCAAAAAAAAAAAGATATGTTAGATATAATGTAAGTCATCTATTTTTTTGAGTTTTTCATATTTCCTAATATGTTCTCGTTTTTATATCAATAGTCACGACAATTTTACACAATATATAATATCAAAAAAATAAGGGCGATGCAGAGTTCTCCCATCTAAGTTGACGTTTAATTTTTAAAAAAAATGAAAACTCAATTTTTATATGTTAATATTCTAGGAATCAATCTGACAACTAATCAATGTCATCGATCTAATTGGCCTAGTCGATGAATATCAGGTGGGAGGTTTTCCTTCAATAGAATGTTCCTTAATTATATAATCACCGTTCAATTAACTTCCTTGATTAAACACCAATTAGACTGGTATAAGTCAGTCTCAATATAATGTATATCAGTATAACCCTGTATAAAGAATATTAATTCACTTATACAGTACTTGGAGTGAGGTACGCTTATAGCGAATCTCCTTAAGACAATTACGTCCCCCGCTACGGTGCTAACGGGTTACTGGATGCTGGTCTCTCAAGTTACAACACTCCTTCACGGTATTTGGATAGCACTACCAAATCACCGTACGGTTGAACCGTAGATAACCAGTACCTTCACAGGATTATCAATGCAGCAGGACCAAGACAAATCTCAGGGAGAATATTTGTCTTTACTTTGGAGGAACACCCACTATAGAGAAAGGAGGGAGATAGAAGAATATTCTTCTTTGGAAGTCACAAATTCAGACAACAATTCTATAAAGAATCTGTTAAATTTTCTGAGCCTTCTTTCAGAACGAATCTTGCTTCAGAATTTGAGTTACTTCTTCACTTCGGAATCCGAGTTACAGAGTATTCAGAACTCGAGTTACAGTAGAAGGGGCAGAGAGATGCGCTCTGTCGTTGTGTCTGTGTTTGAAAGAAAAGAGCGCTATTTATAACGCTCAAGGAAGGGCAGAGGCGTAAATTGGAGTCTGAATGGTTGCAACGGTTCGGTCTGAACCACTGAAACGAATTGTTCCAGATAGGAACCACACAGACCGTTGCAACAGTTCGTGTGCGGTTTCCTTTCAGCCATTACGCGGGTCCGGATAGCGGAGCGAGCGCGATCCACTATAACACCGTGCCCGTGAAGCCCAGTTCAAAAAGAACCGGACCGGGTAGGATTACCGAATGATCGATCACATATATTACATATATATTGTCACATTACCATGTTTATTATCTAATAAATTCTATTAATTAGTCTTATTTTTCTTTATAAAATGCAGGCTCATTGCTAAAGGAAAGGGAAGAGAAACGAGCCCAAAAGCCCATCGAAATTTTTATTTAATTCAGAATTAATTCGAAATCAGAAAATCAGGGCAGATCTTCACAAATCAGAGAAGTTGAAAACCGGTTAAAATAAATATTCCCAAATCAATTAGTTAAAGCCAAAAATTAAAGGCAGTTTCTTCATATCCAGGAGCCGAAACGGGAAAGGCAGCAGGAGATAAAGGCATATCAGTAAACCAGGGAATACCACCAACCAGGTGTGGCCATCTGGCCACACCATTGCCGCGGAAACGCGGCTTGCTTGGTTAAGTCAGTTGGGAGAGCGTTTGCTCCCCTATCTTTGTACGCCCTCCCCCATTTGATTTTTTCCTATAAATACTGCATTTTTTAGAGAAAAAGGGACTGAAAATTAGTTTAAGTTTTTCTCTTTATTTTTAGGGTTGAGGTTCTTTGTTAGATAGTTTTGAGAAGTTGTATCTCTGTTTTTCAATTTGTAGTTCAGTCCAGATACAAGTGAGAGAGAGAAAAAGAGTGATTGTAATCTGAAGTTGAAGTGACATCAATAAAAGTTCAAAGCTTCTCTTCTTCTCCAATTCACGGGTATTTCTTATTTCATGTACATGTCTGGTTTTACATTATTCATGAGTAGCTAAACTTATTTTTGGGGCTCACTATCATCTATCTTCGATCCCTCTTGTCTTGAATGGTTTTTGATATAAAGAACCCAACAGAATCATATGTATGCCTTAAACTAAGCCTTTCTTTTTGAAAGTGTTCTTGAAGGCACATGAGGATGGGTTTAGATTTTTAAACTTCTATTTTCTTTAAAAACATTATTTGAACTTATTTTTATTTCATACTTGAAAGACAACTTGATGATTTAACATTCAGTTTAAGAGGATTTCTTAAGAAAAGAGTTAAACTTTTCCAAACAATCTTATTTGCCTTGCTTAAGAGTTTCGAAAGTCAAGCTTAAGTTTTTGCTCAAGTTGAGGCACAAGAATTTCAAGAGAAGAACATATCGTTGAGTAGTAAGATAGTGAGCCTGGATCTTTTTTCTATATTAAAAATAACAAATCAATCTTCAAGCTTTTTAAAGATCACCTTTTCCAAAGCCTTCTCTAAGTTTTTGATTTTTCTTTTAATCACTTCCTTACTATCCATTCTCTTTTTCAACATAAAAAACACCGATACCATTTTTTTCTTTTTAAACATAAACACCGAAATGCTTTCATCGCATTCCTCCTCATGGACATAACCCATTAGCCCAAATATAGACGGTAATTCTCACTGCTTTGACTCGCAATCAATTTTTGGCGTCGTTGCCTGGGAGGGAACGGTGTAATTATTTTCTAACAAGCTTGGTGTCTTATTTCAGGGACGTTAAGGAATCAGATTTAGCACTCAAGCTTTGCAGGAGAAGACTTGCTATTCTGTACCCCCTGTGCCCCTACTCTCGAAAGTAAGAAACAGAATTTCAAGAAATTACCGCGCAAAAGCTTGAAATTTTTTTGGCTACTAAAACTCTTTTTTGCAGGACATATTGCTTTGCAAAAATACAGTTTTTGTGTATTATTTTTGTTATATCTGATATTCACATTCCATGTTTTTAATCCAACAGTAATCTGATTGATTGCTAATAGCTTAAAAAATATTTAGACTTGCATTTTAGGCATTTGTCTAATTTCGTTTCTATTACGATTACTGTTGAAGATAGCTGGAGACAAGGTACGTATGCATAGCATATAGTTTAGAAAATATTCTTGGGTGATATTTGCTTTTGAATGTTACTTTTCTATATCTCCACTCTGCACAATCATTTTTAAGGGCAAGATCCAAAACAAGATAAGGTGGGGAAGTCATTACCCTTTCTTAGCCCACAAACTATCTCCAAGCACGCACAGCCTAAGCCTAACTTAAAATCTGATAGACGTTGGCCTTAGGGAGATCTCGAACTCATTAGGAGATTATCTTAAGGGGGAAGGTGTTAGAATTTGACTCCTGCCAAATCAGTGTCTAAGGACAGGGGCGAAACCCTGAAGGCTTGTGGTTTGGCTTAATTAGGCCCGTCGCTTTTGCGCGGATATCTCCCACCAGTCTTACCCTGACCTGGCTGATTAGCTTGTGGTCAAAGTCTGCATTATATCTTCTGTGGACAATCAACCAGTTAGGAGTTTTCTAGGTCAAGGTTACCTTAGAGTAGGCTTGGTTGTTTCTTCTTGTTGACTATTGATGAACTTGTTTGTAATAGTATTTGTGTATGCAAGTGTGGTCAAGAGACCCTAATTCATC